>CAKNFA010000085.1:0-25235 GCA_930367235.1 Sarcophaga rosellei | reverse complement strand
TAGACTAGAATAGACTAGAATAGACTAGAATAGACTAGAATAGACTAGAATAGACTAGAATAGACTAGAATAGACTATTCTAGACTAGAATAGTCTAGAATAGACTAGAATAGACTAGAATAGACTAGAATAGACTAGAATAGACTAGAATAGACTAGAATAGACTAGAACAGACTAGAATAGACTAGAATAGACTAGAATAGACTAGAATAGACTAGAATAGACTAGCATAGACTAGAATAGACTAGAATAGACTAGAATAGACTAGAATATAGTAGAATAGAGTAGAATAGACTAGAATATACTAGAATAGACTAGAATAGACTAGAATAGACTAGAATAGACTAGAATAGACTAGAATAGACTAGAATAGACTAGAATATAGTAGAATAGACTAGAATAGACTAGAATAGACTAGAATAGACTAGAATAGACTAGAATAGACTAGAATAGACTAGAATAGACCAGAATAGACTAGAATAGACTAGAATAGACTAGAATAGACTAGAATAGACTAGAATAGACTAGAATAGACTAGAATAGTCTAGAATAGACTAGAATAGTCTAGAATAGACTAGAATAGACTAGAATAGTCTAGAATAGACTAGAATAGACTAGAATAGTCTAGAATAGACTAGAATAGTCTAGAATAGACTAGAATAGACTAGAATAGACTAGAATAGACTAGAATATAGTAGAATAGAGTAGAATAGACTAGAATAGACTAGAATAGACTTGAATAGACTAGAATAGACTAGAATAGACTAGAATAGACTAGAATAGACTAGAATAGACTAGAATAGACTAGAATAGACTAGAATAGACTAGAATAGACTAGAATAGACTAGAATAGACTAGAATAGACTAGAATAGACTAGAATATACTAGAATAGACTAGAATAGACTAGAATAGACTAGAATAGACTAGAATAGACTAGAATAGACTAGAATAGACTAGAATAGACTAGAATAGACTAGAATAGACTAGAATAGACTAGAATATAGTAGAATAGAGTAGAATAGACTAGAATAGACTAGAATAGACTATAATAGACTAGAATAGACTAGAATAGACTACTCTAGACTAGAATAGTCTAGAATAGACTAGAATAGACTAGAATAGACTAGAATAGACTAGAATAGGCTAGAATAGACTAGAATAGACTAGAATAGACTAGAATAGACTAGAATAGACTAGAATAGACTAGAATAGACTAGAATAGACTAGAATATAGTAGAATAGAGTAGAATAGACTAGAATATACTAGAATAGACTAGAATAGACTAGAATAGACTAGAATAGACTAGAATAGACTAGAATAGACTAGAATATAGTAGAATAGAGTAGAATAGACTAGAATAGACTAGAATAGACTAGAATAGACTAGAATAGACTAGAATAGACTAGAATAGACCAGAATAGACTAGAATAGACTAGAATAGACTAGAATAGACTAGAATAGACTAGAATAGACTAGAATAGACTAGAATAGTCTAGAATAGACTAGAATAGTCTAGAATAGACTAGAATAGTCTAGAATAGACTAGAATAGACTAGAATAGACTAGAATATAGTAGAATAGAGTAGAATAGACTAGAATAGACTAGAATAGACTTGAATAGACTAGAATAGACTAGAATAGACTAGAATAGACTAGAATAGACTAGAATAGACTAGAATAGACTAGAATAGACTAGAATAGACTAGAATATACTAGAATAGACTAGAATAGACTAGAATAGACTAGAATAGACTAGAATAGACTAGAATAGACTAGAATAGACTAGAATAGACTAGAATAGACTAGAATAGACTAGAATAGACTAGAATAGGCTAGAATATAGTAGAATAGAGTAGAATAGACTAGAATAGACTAGAATAGACTAGAATAGACTAGAATAGGCTAGAATAGACTAGAATAGACTAGAATAGACTAGAATAGACTAGAATAGACTAGAATAGACTAGAATAGACTAGAATAGACTAGAATAGACTAGAATAGACTAGAATAGACTAGAATAGACTAGAATAGACTAGAATAGACTAGAATAGACTAGAATAGACTAGAATAGACTAGAATAGACTAGAATAGACTAGAATAGACTAGAATATAGTAGAATAGAGTAGAATAGACTAGAATAGACTAGAATAGACTTGAATAGACTAGAATAGACTAGAATAGACTAGAATAGACTAGAATAGACTAGAATAGACTAGAATAGACTAGAATAGACTAGAATAGACTAGAATAGACTAGAATAGACTAGAATAGACTAGAATAGACTAGAATAGACTAGAATAGACTATTCTAGACTAGAATAGTCTAGAATAGACTAGAATAGACTAGAATAGACTAGAATAGACTAGAATAGACTAGAATAGACTAGAATAGACTAGAACAGACTAGAATAGACTAGAATAGACTAGAATAGACTAGAATAGACTAGAATAGACTAGCATAGACTAGAATAGACTAGAATAGACTAGAATAGACTAGAATATAGTAGAATAGAGTAGAATAGACTAGAATATACTAGAATAGACTAGAATAGACTAGAATAGACTAGAATAGACTAGAATAGACTAGAATAGACTAGAATAGACTAGAATATAGTAGAATAGACTAGAATAGACTAGAATAGACTAGAATAGACTAGAATAGACTAGAATAGACTAGAATAGACTAGAATAGACCAGAATAGACTAGAATAGACTAGAATAGACTAGAATAGACTAGAATAGACTAGAATAGACTAGAATAGACTAGAATAGTCTAGAATAGACTAGAATAGTCTAGAATAGACTAGAATAGACTAGAATTGTCTAGAATAGACTAGAATAGACTAGAATAGTCTAGAATAGACTAGAATAGTCTAGAATAGACTAGAATAGACTAGAATAGACTAGAATAGACTAGAATATAGTAGAATAGAGTAGAATAGACTAGAATAGACTAGAATAGACTTGAATAGACTAGAATAGACTAGAATAGACTAGAATAGACTAGAATAGACTAGAATAGACTAGAATAGACTAGAATAGACTAGAATAGACTAGAATAGACTAGAATAGACTAGAATAGACTAGAATAGACTAGAATAGACTAGAATATACTAGAATAGACTAGAATAGACTAGAATAGACTAGAATAGACTAGAATAGACTAGAATAGACTAGAATAGACTAGAATAGACTAGAATAGACTAGAATAGACTAGAATAGACTAGAATATAGTAGAATAGAGTAGAATAGACTAGAATAGACTAGAATAGACTATAATAGACTAGAATAGACTAGAATAGACTATTCTAGACTAGAATAGTCTAGAATAGACTAGAATAGACTAGAATAGACTAGAATAGACTAGAATAGGCTAGAATAGACTAGAATAGACTAGAATAGACTAGAATAGACTAGAATAGACTAGAATAGACTAGAATAGACTAGAATAGACTAGAATATAGTAGAATAGAGTAGAATAGACTAGAATATACTAGAATAGACTAGAATAGACTAGAATAGACTAGAATAGACTAGAATAGACTAGAATAGACTAGAATATAGTAGAATAGAGTAGAATAGACTAGAATAGACTAGAATAGACTAGAATAGACTAGAATAGACTAGAATAGACTAGAATAGACCAGAATAGACTAGAATAGACTAGAATAGACTAGAATAGACTAGAATAGACTAGAATAGACTAGAATAGACTAGAATAGTCTAGAATAGACTAGAATAGTCTAGAATAGACTAGAATAGTCTAGAATAGACTAGAATAGACTAGAATAGACTAGAATATAGTAGAATAGAGTAGAATAGACTAGAATAGACTAGAATAGACTTGAATAGACTAGAATAGACTAGAATAGACTAGAATAGACTAGAATAGACTAGAATAGACTAGAATAGACTAGAATAGACTAGAATAGACTAGAATATACTAGAATAGACTAGAATAGACTAGAATAGACTAGAATAGACTAGAATAGACTAGAATAGACTAGAATAGACTAGAATAGACTAGAATAGACTAGAATAGACTAGAATAGACTAGAATAGGCTAGAATATAGTAGAATAGAGTAGAATAGACTAGAATAGACTAGAATAGACTAGAATAGGCTAGAATAGACTAGAATAGACTAGAATAGACTAGAATAGACTAGAATAGACTAGAATAGACTAGAATAGACTAGAATAGACTAGAATAGACTAGAATAGACTAGAATAGACTAGAATAGTCTAGAATAGACTAGAATAGTCTAGAATAGACTATAATAGACTAGAATAGTCTAGAATAGTCTAGAATAGACTAGAATAGACTAGAATAGACTAGAATAGACTAGAATAGACTAGAATAGACTAGAATAGACTAGAATAGACTAGAATAGACTAGAATAGACTAGAATAGACTAGAATATACTAGAATAGACTAGAATAGACTAGAATAGACTAGAATAGACTAGAATAGACTAGAATAGACTAGAATAGACTAGAATAGACTAGAATAGACTAGAATAGGCTAGAATATAGTAGAATAGAGTAGAATAGACTAGAATAGACTAGAATAGACTAGAATAGACTAGAATAGACTACTCTAGACTAGAATAGTCTAGAATAGACTAGAATAGACTAGAATAGACTAGAATAGTCTAGAATAGACTAGAATAGACTAGAATAGACTAGAATAGACTAGAATAGGCTAGATTAGACTAGAATAGACTAGAATAGACTAGAATAGACTAGAATAGACTAGAATAGACTAGAATAGACTAGAATAGACTAGAATAGACTAGAATAGACTAGAATAGACTAGAATAGTCTAGAATAGACTAGAATAGTCTAGAATAGACTATAATAGACTAGAATAGTCTAGAATAGTCTAGAATAGACTAGAATAGACTAGAATAGACTAGAATAGACTAGAATAGACTAGAATAGACTAGAATAGACTAGAATAGACTAGAATAGACTATAATAGACTCGAATAGACTAGAATAGACTAGAATAGACTAGAATATAGTAGAATAGAGTAGAATAGACTAGAATAGACTAGAATATAGTAGAATAGAGTAGAATAGACTAGAATAGACTAGAATAGACTAGAATAGACTAGAATAGACTAGAATAGACTAGAATAGACTAGAATAGACTAGAATAGACTATAATAGACTCGAATAGACTAGAATAGACTAGAATAGACTAGAATATAGTAGAATAGAGTAGAATAGACTAGAATAGACTAGAATATAGTAGAATAGAGTAGAATAGACTAGAATAGACTAGAATAGACTAGAATAGACTAGAATAGACTAGAATAGACTAGAATAGACTAGAATAGACTAGAATAGACTAGAATAGACTAGAATAGACTAGAATAGACTAGAATAGACTAGAATAGACTAGAATAGACTAGAATAGACTAGAATAGACTAGAATAGACTAGAATAGACTAGAATAGACTAGAATAGACTAGAATAGACTAGAATAGACTAGAATAGACTAGAATAGACTAGAATAGACTAGAATAGACTAGAATAGACTAGAATAGACTAGAATATACTAGAATAGACTAGAATAGACTAGAATAGACTAGAATAGACTAGAATAGACTAGAATAGACTAGAATAGACTAGAATAGACTAGAATAGACTAGAATAGACTAGAATAGACTAGAATATACTAGAATATACTAGAATAGACTAGAATAGACTAGAATAGACTAGAATAGACTAGAATAGACTAGAATAGACTAGAATAGACTAGAATAGACTAGAATAGACTAGAATAGACTAGAATAGACTAGAATAGACTAGAATAGAGTAGAATAGACTAGAATAGACTAGAATAGACTAGAATAGACTAGAATAGACTAGAAAAGACTAGAATAGACTAGAATAGAGTAGAATAGACTAGAATAGACTAGAATAGACTAGAATAGTCTAGAATAGACTAGAATAGACTAGAATAGACTAGAATAGACTAGAATATAGTAGAATAGAGTAGAATAGACTAGAATAGACTAGAATAGACCAGAATAGACTAGAATAGACTAGAATAGACTAGAATAGACTAGAATAGACTAGAATAGACTAGAATAGACTAGAATAGACTAGAATAGACTAGAATAGACTAGAATAGACTAGAATAGACTAGAATAGACTAGAATAGACTAGAATAGACTAGAATAGACTAGAATAGAGTAGAATAGACTAGAATAGACTAGAATAGACTAGAATAGACTAGAATATATTAGAATGGAGTAGAATAGACTAGAATAGACTAGAATAGACTAGAATAGACTAGAATAGTCTAGAATAGACTAGAATAGTCTAGAATAGACTAGAATAGACTAGAATAGACTAGAATAGAGTAGAATAGTCTAGAATAGACTAGAATAGACTAGAATAGACTAGAATAGACTAGAATAGACTAGAATAGACTAGAATAGACTAGAATAGACTAGAATAGACTAGAATATACTAGAATAGACTAGAATAGACTATTCTAGACTAGAATAGTCTAGAATAGACTAGAATAGACTAGAATAGACTAGAATAGACTAGAATAGACTAGAATAGACTAGAATAGACTAGAATAGACTAGAATAGACTAGAATAGACTAGAATAGACTAGAATAGACTAGAATATACTAGAATATACTAGAATAGACTAGAATAGACTAGAATAGACTAGAATAGACTAGAATAGACTAGAATAGACTAGAATAGACTAGAATAGACTAGAATAGACTAGAATAGACTAGAATAGACTAGAATAGACTAGAATAGAGTAGAATAGACTAGAATAGACTAGAATAGACTAGAATAGACTAGAATAGACTAGAATAGACTAGAATAGAGTAGAATAGACTAGAATAGACTAGAATAGACTAGAATAGTCTAGAATAGACTAGAATAGACTAGAATAGACTAGAATAGACTAGAATATAGTAGAATAGAGTAGAATAGACTAGAATAGACTAGAATAGACCAGAATAGACTAGAATAGACTAGAATAGACTAGAATAGACTAGAATAGACTAGAATAGACTAGAATAGACTAGAATAGACTAGAATAGACTAGAATAGACTAGAATAGACTAGAATAGACTAGAATAGACTAGAATAGACTAGAATAGACTAGAATAGACTAGAATAGACTAGAATAGACTAGAATAGACTAGAATAGTCTAGAATAGACTAGAATAGACTAGAATAGACTAGAATAGACCAGAATAGTCTAGAATAGACTAGAATAGTCTAGAATAGACTACAATAGTCTAGAATAGACTACAATAGTCTAGAATAGACTAGAATAGACTAGAATAGACTAGAATAGACTAGAATAGACTAGAATAGACTAGAATAGACTAGAATAGACTAGAATAGACTAGAATAGACTAGAATAGACTAGAATAGACTAGAATAGACTAGAATAGACTAGAATAGACTAGAATAGACTAGAATAGACTAGAATAGACTAGAATAGACTAGAATAGACTAGAATAGACTAGAATAGACTAGAATAGACTAGAATAGACTAGAATATACTAGAATATACTAGAATAGACTAGAATAGACTAGAATAGACTAGAATAGACTAGAATAGACTAGAATAGACTAGAATAGACTAGAATAGACTAGAATAGACTAGAATAGACTAGAATAGACTAGAATAGAGTAGAATAGACTAGAATAGACTAGAATAGACTAGAATAGACTAGAATAGACTAGAATAGACTAGAATAGACTAGAATAGAGTAGAATAGACTAGAATAGACTAGAATAGACTAGAATAGTCTAGAATAGACTAGAATAGACTAGAATAGACTAGAATAGACTAGAATATAGTAGAATAGAGTAGAATAGACTAGAATAGACTAGAATAGACCAGAATAGACTAGAATAGACTAGAATAGACTAGAATAGACTAGAATAGACTAGAATAGACTAGAATAGACTAGAATAGACTAGAATAGACTAGAATAGACTAGAATAGACTAGAATAGACTAGAATAGACTAGAATAGACTAGAATATACTAGAATAGACTAGAATAGACTAGAATAGACTAGAATAGAGTAGAATAGACTAGAATAGACTAGAATAGACTAGAATATATTAGAATGGAGTAGAATAGACTAGAATAGACTAGAATAGACTAGAATAGACTAGAATAGTCTAGAATAGACTAGAATAGTCTAGAATAGACTAGAATAGACTAGAATAGACTAGAATAGAGTAGAATAGTCTAGAATAGACTAGAATAGACTAGAATAGACTAGAATATAGTAGAATAGAGTAGAATAGACTAGAATAGACTAGAATAGACTAGAATAGTCTAGAATAGACTAGAATAGTCTAGAATAGACTAGAATAGACTAGAATAGACTAGAATAGACTAGAATAGAGTAGAATAGTCTAGAATAGACTAGAATAGACTAGAATAGTCTAGAATAGACTAGAATAGACTAGAATAGACTAGAATAGACTAGAATAGACTAGAATAGACTAGAATAGACTAGAATAGACTAGAATAGACTAGAATATAGTAGAATAGAGTAGAATAGACTAGAATAGACTAGAATAGACTTGAATAGACTAGAATAGACTAGAATAGACTAGAATAGACTAGAATAGACTAGAATAGACTAGAATAGACTAGAATAGACTAGAATAGACTATTCTAGACTAGAATAGTCTAGAATAGACTAGAATAGACTAGAATAGACTAGAATAGACTAGAATAGACTAGAATAGACTAGAATAGACTAGAATAGACTAGAATAGAGACTAGAATAGACTAGAATAGACTAGAATAGACTAGAATAGACTAGAATAGACTAGAATAGACTAGAATATAGTAGAATAGAGTAGAATAGACTAGAATATACTAGAATAGACTAGAATAGACTAGAATAGACTAGAATAGACTAGAATAGACTAGAATAGACTAGAATAGACTAGAATATAGTAGAATAGAGTAGAATAGACTAGAATAGACTAGAATAGACTAGAATAGACTAGAATAGACTAGAATAGACTAGAATAGACCAGAATAGACTAGAATAGACTAGAATAGACTAGAATAGACTAGAATAGACCAGAATAGACTAGAATAGACTAGAATAGTCTAGAATAGACTAGAATAGTCTAGAATAGACTAGAATAGACTAGAATAGTCTAGAATAGACTAGAATAGACTAGAATAGTCTAGAATAGACTAGAATAGTCTAGAATAGACTAGAATAGACTAGAATAGACTAGAATATAGTAGAATAGAGTAGAATAGACTAGAATAGACTAGAATAGACTTGAATAGACTAGAATAGACTAGAATAGACTAGAATAGACTAGAATAGACTAGAATAGACTAGAATAGACTAGAATAGACTAGAATAGACTAGAATAGACTAGAATAGACTAGAATATACTAGAATAGACTAGAATAGACTAGAATAGACTAGAATAGACTAGAATAGACTAGAATAGACTAGAATAGACTAGAATAGACTAGAATAGACTAGAATAGACTAGAATAGACTAGAATATAGTAGAATAGAGTAGAATAGACTAGAATAGACTATAATAGACTAGAATAGACTAGAATAGACTACTCTAGACTAGAATAGTCTAGAATAGACTAGAATAGACTAGAATAGACTAGAATAGACTAGAATAGGCTAGAATAGACTAGAATAGACTAGAATAGACTAGAATAGACTAGAATAGACTAGAATAGACTAGAATAGACTAGAATAGACTAGAATAGTCTAGAATAGACTAGAATAGTCTAGAATAGACTATAATAGACTAGAATAGTCTAGAATAGTCTAGAATAGACTAGAATAGACTAGAATAGACTAGAATAGACTAGAATAGACTAGAATAGACTAGAATAGACTAGAATAGACTAGAATAGACTATAATAGACTCGAATAGACTAGAATAGACTAGAATAGACTAGAATATAGTAGAATAGAGTAGAATAGACTAGAATAGACTAGAATAGACTAGAATATAGTAGAATAGAGTAGAATAGACTAGAATAGACTAGAATAGACTAGAATAGACTAGAATAGACTAGAATAGACTAGAATAGACTAGAATAGACTAGAATAGACTAGAATAGACTAGAATAGACTAGAATAGACTAGAATAGACTAGAATAGACTAGAATAGACTAGAATAGACTAGAATAGACTAGAATAGACTAGAATAGACTAGAATAGACTAGAATAGACTAGAATAGACTAGAATAGACGAGAATAGACTAGAATAGACTAGAATAGACTAGAATAGACTAGAATAGACTAGAATAGACTAGAATAGACTAGAATAGACTAGAATATACTAGAATATACTAGAATAGACTAGAATAGACTAGAATAGACTAGAATAGACTAGAATAGACTAGAATAGACTAGAATAGACTAGAATAGACTAGAATAGACTAGAATATACTAGAATATACTAGAATAGACTAGAATAGACTAGAATAGACTAGAATAGACTAGAATAGACTAGAATAGACTAGAATAGACTAGAATAGACTAGAATAGACTAGAATAGACTAGAATAGACTAGAATAGACTAGAATAGACTAGAATAGACTAGAATAGACTAGAATAGACTAGAATAGACTAGAATAGAGTAGAATAGACTAGAATAGACTAGAATAGACTAGAATAGTCTAGAATAGACTAGAATAGACTAGAATAGACTAGAATAGACTAGAATATAGTAGAATAGAGTAGAATAGACTAGAATAGACTAGAATAGACCAGAATAGACTAGAATAGACTAGAATAGACTAGAATAGACTAGAATAGACTAGAATAGACTAGAATAGACTAGAATAGACTAGAATAGACTAGAATAGACTAGAATAGACTAGAATAGACTAGAATAGACTAGAATAGACTAGAATAGACTAGAATAGACTAGAATAGACTAGAATAGACTAGAATAGACTAGAATAGACTAGAATAGACTAGAATAGACTAGAATAGTCTAGAATAGACTAGAATAGACTAGAATAGACTAGAATAGACTAGAATAGACCAGAATAGTCTAGAATAGACTAGAATAGTCTAGAATAGACTACAATAGTCTAGAATAGACTACAATAGTCTAGAATAGACTAGAATAGACTAGAATAGACTAGAATAGACTAGAATAGACTAGAATAGACTAGAATAGACTAGAATAGACTAGAATAGACTAGAATAGACTAGAATAGACTAGAATAGACTAGAATAGACTAGAATAGACTAGAATAGACTAGAATAGACTAGAATAGACTTGAATAGACTAGAATAGACTAGAATAGTCTAGAATAGACTAGAATAGACTAGAATAGACTAGAATAGACTAGAATAGACTAGAATAGACTAGAATAGACTAGAATAGACTAGAATATAGTAGAATAGAGTAGAATAGACTAGAATAGACTAGAATAGTCTAGAATAGACTAGAATAGACTAGAATAGACTAGAATAGACTAGAATAGACTAGAATAGACTAGAATAGACTAGAATAGACTAGAATAGACTAGAATAGACTAGAATAGACTAGAATAGACTAGAATATAGTAGAATAGAGTAGAATAGACTAGAATAGACTAGAATAGACTAGAATAGACTAGAATATAGTAGAATAGAGTAGAATAGACTAGAATAGACTAGAATAGACTAGAATAGACTAGAATAGTCTAGAATAGACTAGAATAGTCTAGAATAGACTAGAATAGACTAGAATAGACTAGAATAGACTAGAATAGAGTAGTATAGTCTAGAATAGACTAGAATAGACTAGAATAGACTAGAATAGTCTAGAATAGACTAGAATAGACTAGAATAGACTAGAATAGACTAGAATAGACTAGAATAGACTAGAATAGACTAGAATAGACTAGAATAGACTAGAATAGACTAGAATAGACTAGAATAGACTAGAATATAGTAGAATAGAGTAGAATAGACTAGAATAGACTAGAATAGACTAGAATAGACTAGAATAGTCTAGAATAGACTAGAATAGACTAGAATAGACTAGAATAGTCTAGAATAGACTAGAATAGACTAGAATAGACTAGAATAGACTAGAATAGACTAGAATAGACTAGAATAGACTAGAATAGACTAGAATAGACTAGAATAGACTAGAATAGACTAGAATATAGTAGAATAGAGTAGAATAGACTAGAATAGACTAGAATAGACTAGAATAGACTAGAATAGACTAGAATAGACTAGAATAGACTAGAATAGACTAGAATAGACTAGAATAGACTAGAATAGACTAGAATATAGTAGAATAGAGTAGAATAGACTAGAATAGACTAGAATAGACTAGAATAGACTAGAATAGACTAGAATAGACTAGAATAGACTAGAATAGACTAGAATAGACTAGAATAGACTAGAATAGACTATAATAGACTAGAATAGACTAGAATAGACTATAATAGACTAGAATAGACTAGAATAGACTAGAATAGACTAGAATATAGTAGAATAGAGTAGAATAGACTAGAATAGACTAGAATAGACTAGAATAGACTAGAATAGACTAGAATAGACTAGAATAGACTAGAATAGACTAGAATAGACTAGAATAGACTAGAATAGACTAGAATAGACTAGAATAGACTAGAATAGTCTAGAATAGACTAGAATAGTCTAGAATAGACTAGAATATAGTAGAATAGAGTAGAATAGACTAGAATAGACTAGAATAGACTAGAATAGACTAGAATAGACTAGAATAGACTAGAATAGACTAGAATATACTAGAATAGACTAGAATAGACTAGAATAGACTAGAATAGACTAGAATAGACTATAATAGACTAGAATAGACTAGAATAGACTAGAATAGACTAGAATAGACTAGAATAGACTAGAATAGACTAGAATAGACTAGAATAGACTAGAATAGACTAGAATAGACTAGAATATAGTAGAATAGAGTAGAATAGACTAGAATAGACTAGAATAGACTAGAATAGACTAGAATAGACTAGAATAGACTAGAATAGACTAGAATAGTCTAGAATAGACTAGAATAGACTAGAATAGTCTAGAATAGACTAGAATAGTCTAGAATAGACTAGAATAGACTAGAATAGACTAGAATAGACTAGAATAGACTAGAATATAGTAGAATAGAGTAGAATAGACTAGAATAGACTAGAATAGACTAGAATAGACTAGAATAGACTATAATAGACTAGAATAGACTAGAATAGACTAGAATAGACTAGAATAGACTAGAATAGACTAGAATATAGTAGAATAGACTAGAATAGTCTAGAATAGACTAGAATAGTCTAGAATAGACTAGAATAGACTAGAATAGTCTAGAATAGACTAGAATAGTCTAGAATAGACTAGAATAGACTAGAATAGACTAGAATAGACTAGAATATAGTAGAATAGAGTAGAGAATAGACTAGAATAGACTAGAATAGACTAGAATAGACTAGAATATAGTAGAATAGAGTAGAATAGACTATAATAGACTAGAATAGACTAGAATAGACTAGAATAGACTAGAATAGACTAGAATAGACTAGAATAGACTAGAATATAGTAGAATAGACTAGAATAGACTAGAATAGACTAGAATAGACTAGAATAGACTAGAATAGACTAGAATAGACTAGAATAGACCAGAATAGACTAGAATAGACTAGAATAGTCTAGAATAGACTAGAATAGACTAGAATAGACTAGAATAGACTAGAATAGACTAGAATATAGTAGAATAGAGTAGAATAGACTAGAATAGACTAGAATAGACTAGAATAGACTAGAATAGACTAGAATAGACTAGAATAGACTAGAATAGACTAGAATAGACTAGAATAGACTAGAATAGACTAGAATAGACTAGAATAGACTAGAATAGACTAGAATAGACTAGAATAGACTAGAATAGACTAGAATAGTCTAGAATAGACTAGAATAGTCTAGAATAGACTAGAATAGACCAGAATAGTCTAGAATAGACTAGAAAAGTCTAGAATAGACTAGAATAGGCTAGAATAGACTAGAATAGTCTAGAATAGACTAGAATAGACTAGAATAGACTAGAATAGACTAGAATAGACTAGAATAGACTAGAATAGACTAGAATAGACTAGAATATACTAGAGTAGACTAGAATAGACTAGAATAGACTAGAATAGACTAGAATAGACTAGAATAGTCTAGAATAGACTAGAATAGACTAGAATAGACTAGAATAGTCTAGAATAGACTAGAATAGACTAGAATAGACTAGAATAGACTAGAATAGACTAGAATAGACTAGAATATAGTAGAATAGAGTAGAATAGACTAGAATAGACTAGAATAGACTAGAATAGACTAGAATAGACTAGAATAGACTAGAATAGACTAGAATAGAGTAGAATAGACTAGAATAGACTAGAATAGACTAGAATAGACTAGAATATAGTAGAATAGAGTAGAATAGACTAGAATAGACTAGAATAGAGTAGTATAGTCTAGAATAGACTAGAATAGACTAGAATAGACTAGAATAGTCTAGAATAGACTAGAATAGACTAGAATAGACTAGAATAGACTAGAATAGACTAGAATAGACTAGAATAGACTAGAATAGACTAGAATAGACTAGAATAGACTAGAATAGACTAGAATAGACTAGAATAGACTAGAATATAGTAGAATAGAGTAGAATAGACTAGAATAGACTAGAATAGACTAGAATAGACTAGAATAGTCTAGAATAGACTAGAATAGACTAGAATAGACTAGAATAGTCTAGAATAGACTAGAATAGACTAGAATATAGTAGAATAGACTAGAATAGTCTAGAATAGACTAGAATAGACTAGAATAGACTAGAATAGACTAGAATAGACTAGAATAGACTAGAATAGACTAGAATAGACTAGAATAGACTAGAATAGACTAGAATAGACTAGAATAGACTAGAATAGACTAGAATAGACTAGAATATAGTAGAATAGAGTAGAATAGACTAGAATAGACTAGAATAGACTAGAATAGACTAGAATAGACTAGAATAGACTAGAATAGACTAGAATAGACTAGAATAGACTAGAATAGACTAGAATATAGTAGAATAGAGTAGAATAGACTAGAATAGACTAGAATAGACTAGAATAGACTAGAATAGACTAGAATAGACTAGAATATAGTAGAATAGAGTAGAATAGACTAGAATAGACTAGAATAGACTAGAATAGACTAGAATAGACTAGAATAGACTAGAATAGACTAGAATAGACTAGAATAGACTAGAATAGACTAGAATAGACTAGAATAGACTATAATAGACTAGAATAGAATAGACTATAATAGACTAGAATAGACTAGAATAGACTAGAATAGACTAGAATAGTCTAGAATAGACTAGAATAGACTAGAATAGACTAGAATAGACTAGAATAGACTAGAATAGACTAGAATAGTCTAGAATAGACTAGAATAGTCTAGAATAGACTAGAATAGACTAGAATAGACTAGAATAGACTAGAATAGACTAGAATAGACTAGAATAGACTAGAATAGACTAGAATAGACTAGAATAGACTAGAATAGACTAGAATAGACTAGAATATAGTAGAATAGACTATAATAGACTAGAATAGACTATAATAGACTAGAATAGACTAGAATAGACTAGAATAGACTAGAATAGACTAGAATAGACTAGAATAGACTAGAATAGACTAGAATATAGTAGAATAGAGTAGAATAGACTAGAATAGACTAGAATAGACTAGAATAGACTAGAATAGACTAGAATAGACTAGAATAGACTAGAATAGACTAGAATAGACTAGAATAGACTAGAATAGACTAGAATAGACTAGAATAGACTAGAATAGACTAGAATAGACTAGAATATAGTAGAATAGAGTAGAATAGACTAGAATAGACTAGAATAGACTAGAATAGACTAGAATAGACTAGAATAGACTAGAATAGACTAGAATAGACTAGAATATAGTAGAATAGAGTAGAATAGACTAGAATAGACTAGAATAGACTAGAATAGACTAGAATATAGTAGAATAGAGTAGAATAGACTAGAATAGACTAGAATAGACTAGAATAGACTAGAATAGACTAGAATAGTCTAGAATAGACTAGAATAGACTAGAATAGACTAGAATAGACTAGAATAGACTACAATAGACTAGAATAGACTAGAATAGACTAGAATAGACTACAATAGACTAGAATAGACTAGAATAGACTAGAATAGACTAGAATAGACTAGAATAGACTAGAATAGACTAGAATAGACTAGAATAGACTAGAATAGACTAGAATAGTCTAGAATAGACTAGAATAGACTAGAATAGACTAGAATAGACTAGAATAGACTAGAATAGACTAGAATATAGTAGAATAGAGTAGAATAGACTAGAATAGACCAGAATAGACTAGAATAGACTAGAATAGACTAGAATAGACTAGAATAGACTAGAATAGACTAGAATAGACTAGAATAGACTAGAATAGACCAGAATAGACTAGAATAGACTAGAATAGACTAGAATAGTCTAGAATAGACTAGAATAGACTAGAATATAGTAGAATAGAGTAGAATAGACTAGAATATACTAGAATAGACTAGAATAGACTAGAATAGACTAGAATAGACTAGAATAGACTAGAATAGACTAGAATAGACTAGAATAGACTAGAATAGACTAGAATAGACTAGAATAGTCTAGAATAGACTAGAATAGACTAGAATAGACTAGAATAGACTAGAATAGACTAGAATAGACTAGAATAGACTAGAATAGACTAGAATAGACTAGAATATAGTAGAATAGAGTAGAATAGACTAGAATAGACTAGAATAGACTAGAATAGACTAGAATAGACTAGAATAGACTAGAATAGACTAGAATAGACTAGAATAGACTAGAATAGACTAGAATAGACTAGAATAGACTAGAATATAGTAGAATAGAGTAGAATAGACTAGAATAGACTAGAATAGACTAGAATAGACTAGAATAGACTAGAATAGACTAGAATAGACTAGAATAGACTAGAATAGACTAGAATAGACTAGAATAGACTAGAATAGACTAGAATAGACTAGAATAGACTAGAATAGACTAGAATAGACTAGAATAGACTAGAATAGACTAGAATAGACTAGAATAGACTAGAATAGACTAGAATAGACTAGAATAGACTAGAATAGACTAGAATAGTCTAGAATAGTCTAGAATAGACTAGAATATAGTAGAATAGAGTAGAATAGACTAGAATAGACTAGAATAGACTAGAATAGACTAGAATAGACTAGAATAGACTAGAATAGACTAGAATAGACTAGAATAGAATAGAATAGACTAGAATAGACTAGAATATAGTAGAATAGAGTAGAATAGACTAGAATAGACTAGAATAGACTAGAATAGACTAGAATAGTCTGAATAGACTAGAATAGTCTAGAATAGACTAGAATAGACTAGAATAGTCTAGAATAGACTAGAATAGTCTAGAATAGACTAGAATAGACTAGAATAGACTAGATAGACTAGAATAGTCTAGAATAGACTAGAATAGACATAGAATAGACTAGAATAGACTAGATAGACTAGAATAGTCTAGAATAGACTAGAATAGACTAGAATAGACTAGAATAGGACTAGAATAGACTAGAATAGACTAGAATAGACTAGAATAGACTATAATAGACTAGAATAGACTAGAATAGACTAGAATAGACTAGAATAGACTAGAATAGACTAGAATAGACTAGAATAGACTAGAATAGACTAGAATAGACCAGAATAGACTAGAATAGACTAGAATAGACTAGAATAGTCTAGAATAGACTAGATTAGACTAGAATAGACTAGAATAGACTAGAATAGACTAGAATAGACTAGAATAGACTAGAATAGTCTAGAATAGACTAGAATAGACTAGAATAGACTAGAATATAGCAGAATAGAGTAGAATAGACTAGAATAGACTAGAATAGACTAGAATAGACTAGAATAGACTAGAATAGTCTAGAATAGACTAGAATAGTCTAGAATAGACTAGAATAGACTAGAATAGACTAGAATAGATTAGAATATAGTAGAATAGAGTAGAATAGACTAGAATAGACTAGAATCGACTAGAATAGACTAGAATAGACTAGAATAGACTAGAATAGACTAGAATAGACTAGAATAGACTAGAATAGACTAGAATAGACTAGAATAGACTAGAATAGACTAGAATAGACTAGAATAGACTAGAATAGAGTAGAATAGAGTAGAATAGACTAGAATAGACTAGAATAGACAAGATAGACTAGAATAGACTAGAATAGACTAGAATAGACTAGAATAGAACTAGAATAGACTAGAATAGACTAGAATAGACTAGAATAGACTAGAATAGACTAGAATAGACTAGAATAGACTAGAATAGACTAGAATAGACTAGAATAGACTAGAATAGACTAGAATAGACTAGAATAGACTAGAATAGACTAGAATAGACTAGAATAGACTAGAATAGACTAGAATAGTCTAGAATAGACTAGAATAGTCTAGAATAGACTAGAATATAGTAGAATAGAGTAGAATAGACTAGAATAGACTAGAATAGACTAGAATAGACTAGAATAGACTAGAATAGACTAGAATAGACTAGAATAGACTAGAATAGACTAGAATAGACTAGAATAGACTAGAATAGACTAGAATAGACTATAATAGACTAGAATAGACTAGAATAGACTAGAATAGACTAGAATAGACTAGAATAGACCTAGAATAGACTAGAATATAGTAGAATAGAGTAGAATAGACTAGAATAGACTAGAATAGACTAGAATAGACTAGAATAGACTAGAATAGACTAGAATAGACTAGAATAGACTAGAATAGACTAGAATAGATAGAATAGACTAGAATAGACTAGAATAGACCAGAATAGACTAGAATAGACTAGAATAGTCTAGAATAGACTAGAATAGACTAGAATAGTCTAGAATAGACTAGAATAGACTAGAATAGACTAGAATAGACTAGAATAGACTAGAATAGACTAGAATAGTCTAGAATAGACTAGAATAGACTAGAATAGACTAGAATAGACTAGAATAGACTAGAATAGACTAGAATAGACTAGAATAGACTAGAATATAGTAGAATAGACTATAATAGACTAGAATAGACTATAATAGACTAGAATTGACTAGAATAGACTAGAATAGACTAGAATAGACTAGAATAGACTAGAATAGACTAGAATAGACTAGAATATAGTAGAATAGAGTAGAATAGACTAGATAGACTAGAATAGACTAGAATAGACTAGAATAGACTAGAATAGACTAGAATAGACTAGAATAGACTAGAATAGACTAGAATAGACTAGAATATAGTAGAATAGAGTAGAATAGACTAGAATAGACTAGAATAGACTGGAATAGACTAGAATAGACTAGAATAGACTAGAATAGACTAGAATATAGTAGAATAGAGTAGAATAGACTTGAATAGACTAGAATAGACTAGAATAGACTAGAATATAGTAGAATAGAGTAGAATAGACTAGAATAGACTAGAATAGACTAGAATAGACTAGAATAGACTAGAATAGACTAGAATAGTCTAGAATAGACTAGAATAGACTAGAATAGACTAGAATAGACTAGAATAGACTACAATAGAACTAGAATAGACTAGATAGACTAGATAGACTACAATAGACTAGAATAGACTAGAATAGACTAGAATAGACTAGAATAGACTAGAATAGACTAGAATAGACTAGAATAGACTAGAATAGACTAGAATAGACTAGAATAGTCTAGAATAGACTAGAATAGACTAGAATAGACTAGAATAGACTAGAATAGACTAGAATAGACTAGAATATAGTAGAATAGAGTAGAATAGACTAGAATAGACCAGAATAGACTAGAATAGACTAGAATAGACTAGAATAGACTAGAATAGACTAGAATAGACTAGAATAGACTAGAATAGACCAGAATAGACTAGAATAGACTAGAATAGACTAGAATAGTCTAGAATAGACTAGAATAGACTAGAATATAGTAGAATAGAGTAGAATAGACTAGAATAGACTAGAATAGACAAGAATAGACTAGAATAGACTAGAATAGACTAGAATAGACTAGAATAGACTAGAATAGACTAGAATAGACTAGAATAGACTAGAATAGTCTAGAATAGACTAGAATAGACTAGAATAGACTAGAATAGACCTAGAATAGACTAGAATAGACTAGAATAGGACTAGAATAGACTAGAATATAGTAGATTAGAGTAGAATAGACTAGAATAGACTAGAATAGACTAGAATAGACTAGAATAGACTAGAATAGACTAGAATAGACTAGAATAGACTAGAATAGACTAGAATAGACTAGAATAGACTAGAATAGACTAGAAATAGACTAGAATAGACTAGAATATAGTAGAATAGACTAGAATAGACTAGAATAGACTAGAATAGACTAGAATAGACTAGAATAGACTAGAATAGACTAGAATAGACTAGAATAGACTAGAATAGACTAGAATAGACTAGAATAGACTAGAATAGACTAGAATAGACTAGAATAGACTAGAATAGACTAGAATAGACTAGAATAGACTAGAATAGACTAGAATAGACTAGAATAGACTAGAATAGACTAGAATAGACTAGAATAGACTAGAATAGACTAGAATAGACTAGAATAGTCTAGAATAGACTAGAATAGTCTAGAATAGACTAGAATAGTCTAGAATAGACTAGAATATAGTAGAATAGAGTAGAATAGACTAGAATAGACTAGAATAGACTAGAATAGACTAGAATAGACTAGAATAGACTAGAATAGACTAGAATAGACTAGAATAGACTAGAATAGACCTAGAATAGACTAGAATAGACTAGAATAGACTAGAATAGACTAGAATATAGTAGAATAGAGTAGAATAGACTAGAATAGACTAGAATAGACTAGAATAGACTAGAATAGTCTAGAATAGACTAGAATAGTCTAGAATAGACTAGAATAGACTAGAATAGTCTAGAATAGACTAGAATAGTCTAGAATAGACTAGAATAGACTAGAATAGACTAGAATAGACTAGAATAGTCTAGAATAGACTAGAATAGACTAGAATAGACTAGAATAGACTAGAATAGTCTAGAATAGACTAGAATAGACTAGAATAGACTAGAATAGACTAGAATAGACTATAATAGACTAGAATAGACTAGAATAGACTAGAATAGACTAGACTAGACTAGAATAGACTAGAATAGACTACAATAGACTAGAATAGACTAGAATAGACTAGAATAGACTACAATAGACTAGAATAGACTAGAATAGACTAGAATAGACTAGAATAGACTAGAATAGACTAGAATAGACTAGAATAGACTAGAATAGACTAGAATAGACTAGAATAGTCTAGAATAGACTAGAATAGACTAGAATAGACTAGAATAGACTAGAATAGACTAGAATAGACTAGAATATAGTAGAATAGAGTAGAATAGACTAGAATAGACAGAATAGACTAGAATAGACTAGAATAGACTAGAATAGACTAGAATAGACTAGAATAGACTAGAATAGACTAGAATAGACTAGAATAGACTAGAATAGACCAGAATAGACTAGAATAGACTAGAATAGACTAGAATAGTCTAGAATAGACTAGAATAGACTAGACTATAGTAGAATAGAGTAGAATAGACTAGAATAGACTAGAATAGACTAGATAGACTAGAATAGACTAGAATAGACTAGAATAGACTAGAATAGACTAGAATAGACTAGAATAGACTAGAATAGACTAGAATAGACTAGAATAGACTAGAATAGACTAGAATAGACTAGAATAGACTAGAATATAGTAGAATAGAGTAGAATAGACTAGAATAGACTAGAATAGACTAGAATAGACTAGAATAGACCAGAATAGACTAGAATAGACTAGAATAGACTAGAATAGTCTAGAATAGACTAGAATAGACTAGAATATAGTAGAATAGAGTAGAATAGACTAGAATAGACTAGAATAGACTAGAATAGACTAGAATAGTCTAGAATAGACTAGAATAGACTAGAATAGACTAGAATAGACTAGAATAGACTAGAATAGACTAGAATAGACTAGAATAGACTAGAATAGACTAGAATAGACTAGATAGACTAGAATATAGTAGAATAGAGTAGAATAGACTAGAATAGACTAGAATAGACTAGAATAGACTAGAATAGACTAGAATAGACTAGAATAGACTAGAATAGACTAGAATAGACTAGAATAGACTAGAATAGACTAGAATATAGTAGAATAGAGTAGAATAGACTAGAATAGACTAGAATAGACTAGAATAGACTAGAATAGACTAGAATAGACTAGAATAGACTAGAATAGACTAGAATAGACTAGAATAGACTAGAATAGACTAGAATAGACTAGAATGACTAGAATAGACTAGAATAGACTAGAATAGACTAGAATAGACTAGAATAGACTAGAATAGACTAGAATAGACTAGAATAGACTAGAATAGACTAGAATAGACTAGAATAGACTAGAATAGACTAGAATAGACTAGAATAGACTAGAATAGACTAGGAATAGACTAGAATAGACTAGAATAGACTAGAATAGACTAGAATAGACTAGAATAGACTAGAATAGACTAGAATAGACTAGAATAGACTAGAATAGACTAGAAAGACTAGAATAGACTAGAATAGACTAGAATAGACTAGAATAGACTAGAATATAGTAGAATAGAGTAGAATAGACTAGAATAGACCAGAATAGACTAGAATAGACTAGAATAGACTAGAATAGACTAGAATAGACTAGAATAGACTAGAATAGACTAGAATAGACTAGAATAGACTAGAATAGACTAGAATAGACTAGAATAGACTAGAATAGACTAGAATAGACTAGAATAGACTAGAATAGACTAGAATAGACTAGAATAGACTAGAATAGACTAGAATAGACTAGAATAGACTAGAATAGACTAGAATAGACTAGAATAGTCTAGGATAGACTAGAATAGACTAGAATAGACTAGAATAGACTAGAATAGACTAGAATAGACTAGAATAGACTAGAATAGACTAGAATATAGTAGAATAGAGTAGAATAGACTAGAATAGACTAGAATAGACTAAGAATAGACTAGAATAGACTAGAATAGACTAGAATAGACTAGAATAGACTAGAATAGACTAGAATAGACTAGAATAGACTAGAATAGACTAGAATAGACTAGAATAGACTAGAATAGACTAGAATAGACTAGAATAGACTAGAATAGACTAGAATATAGTAGAATAGAGTAGAATAGACTAGAATAGACTAGAATAGACTAGAATAGACTAGAATAGACTAGAATAGACTAGAATAGACTAGAATAGACTAGAATAGACTAGAATAGACTAGAATAGACTAGAATAGACTAGAATAGACTAGAATAGACTAGAATAGACTAGAATAGACTAGAATAGACTAGAATAGACTAGAATAGACTAGAATAGACTAGAATAGACTAGAATAGACTAGAATAGACTAGAATAGACTAGAATAGACTAGAATATAGTAGAATAGAGTAGAATAGACTAGAATAGACCAGAATAGACTAGAATAGACTAGAATAGACTAGAATAGTCTAGAATAGACTAGAATAGACTAGAATATAGTAGAATAGAGTAGAATAGACTAGAATAGACTAGAATAGACTAGAATAGACTAGAATAGACCAGAATAGACTAGAATAGACTAGAATAGACTAGAATAGTCTAGAATAGACTAGAATAGACTAGAATATAGTAGAATAGAGTAGAATAGACTAGAATAGACTAGAATAGACTAGAATAGACTAGAATAGACTAGAATAGACTAGAATAGACTAGAATATAGTAGAATAGAGTAGAATAGACTAGAATAGACTAGAATAGACTAGAATAGACTAGAATAGACTAGAATAGACTAGAATAGACTAGAATAGACTAGAATAGACTAGAATAGTCTAGATAGACTAGAATAGACTAGAATATAGTAGAATAGAGTAGAATAGACTAGAATAGACTAGACTAGACTAGAATAGACTAGAATAGACTAGAATAGACTAGAATAGACTAGAATAGACTAGAATAGACTAGAATAGACTAGAATAGACTAGAATAGACTAGAATAGACTAGAATAGACTAGAATAGACAGAACTAGAATATAGTAGAATAGAGTAGAATAGACTAGAATAGACCAGAATAGACTAGAATAGACTAGAATAGACTAGAATAGACTAGAATAGACTAGAATAGACTAGAATAGACTAGAATAGACTAGAATAGACTAGAATAGACTAGAATAGACTAGAATAGACTAGAATAGTCTAGAATAGACTAGAATAGACTAGAATAGACTAGAATAGACTAGAATAGACTAGAATAGACTAGAATATAGTAGAATAGAGTAGAATAGACTAGAATAGACCAGAATAGACTAGAATAGACTAGAATAGACTAGAATAGACTAGAATAGACTAGAATAGACTAGAATAGACTAGAATAGACTAGAATAGACTAGAATAGACTAGAATAGGACTAGAATAGACTAGAATAGTCTAGAATAGACTAAGAATAGACTAGAATAGACTAGAATAGACTAGAATAGGACTAGAATAGACTAGAATAGACTAGAATAGACTAGAATAGACTAGAATAGAGCTAGAATAGACTAGAATAGACTAGAATAGACTAGAATAGACTAGAATAGACTAGAATAGACTAGAATAGACTAGATAGACTAGATAGACTAGAATAGACTAGAATAGACTAGAATAGACTAGAATAGACTAGAATAGACTAGAATAGTCTAGAATAGACTAGAATAGACTAGAATAGACTAGAATAGACTAGAATAGACTAGAATAGACTAGAATAGACTAGAATAGACTAGAATAGAGCTACAATAGAGTAGAATAGACTAGAATAGACTAGAATAGACTAGAATAGACTAGAATAGACTAAATAGACTAGAATAGACTAGAATAGACTAGAAATACTAGCCTAGAATAGGACTAGAATAGACTAGAATAGACTAGAATAGACTAGAATAGACTAGAATAGACTAGAATAGACTAGAATAGACTAGAATAGACTAGAATAGACTAGAATAGACTAGAAACTAGAA
>CAKNFA010000084.1:275000-276105 GCA_930367235.1 Sarcophaga rosellei | reverse complement strand
ATTCTATTCTATTCTATTCTATTCTATTCTATTCTATTCTATTCTATTCTATTCTATTCTATTCTATTCTATTCTATTCTATTCTATTCTATTCTATTCTATTCTATTCTATTCTATTCTATTCTATTCTATTCTATTCTATTCTATTCTATTCTATTCTATTCTATTCTATTCTATTCTATTCTATTCTATTCTATTCTATTCTATTCTATTCTATTCTATTCTATTCTATTCTATTCTATTCTATTCTATTATCTATTCTATTCTATTCTATTCTATTCTATTCTATTCTATTCTATTCTATTCTATTCTATTCTATTCTATTCTATTCTATTCTATTCTATTCTATTCTATTCTATTCTATTCTATTCTATTCTATTCTATTCTATTCTATTCAATTCTATTCTATTCTATTCAATTCTATTCTATTCTATTCTATTCTATTCAATTCTATTCAATTCTATTCAATTCTATTCTATTCTATTCTATTCTATTCTATTCTATTCTATTCTATTCTATTCTATTCTATTCTATTCTATTCTATTCTATTCTATTCTATTCTATTCTATTCTATTCTATTCTATTCTATTCTATTCTATTCTATTCTATTCTATTCAATTCTATTCAATTCTATTCAATTCTATTCTATTCTATTCTATTCTATTCTATTCTATTCTATTCTATTCTATTCTATTCTATTCTATTCTATTCTATTCTATTCTATTCTATTCTATTCTATTCTATTCTATTCTATTCTATTCTATTCTATTCTATTCTATTCTATTCTATTCTATTCTATTCTATTCTATTCTATTCTATTCTATTCTATTCTATTCTATTCTATTCTATTCTATTCTATTCTATTCTATTCTATTCTATTCTATTCTATTCTATTCTATTCTATTCTATTCTATTCTATTCTATTCTATTCTATTCTATTCTATTCTATTCTATTCTATTCTATTCTATTCTATTCTATTCTATTCTATTCTATTCTATTCTATTCTATTCTATTCTATTCTATTCTATTCTACTCTATTCTATTCTATTCTATTCTATTCTATTCTATTCTATTCTATTCTATTCTATTCTATTCTATTCTATT